>OW799205.2:23155127-23156752 GCA_941918905.2 Xestia sexstrigata
GGTTAGGTTAGGTTAGGTTAGGTTAGGTTAGGTTAGGTTAGGTTAGGTTAGGTTAGGTTAGGTTAGGTTAGGTTAGGTTAGGTTAGGTTAGGTTAGGTTAGGTTAGGTTAGGTTAGGTTAGGTTAGGTTAGGTTAGGTTAGGTTAGGTTAGGTTAGGTTAGGTTAGGTTAGGTTAGGTTAGGTTAGGTTAGGTTAGGTTAGGTTAGGTTAGGTTAGGTTAGGTTAGGTTAGGTTAGGTTAGGTTAGGTTAGGTTAGGTTAGGTTAGGTTAGGTTAGGTTAGGTTAGGTTAGGTTAGGTTAGGTTAGGTTAGGTTAGGTTAGGTTAGGTTAGGTTAGGTTAGGTTAGGTTAGGTTAGGTTAGGTTAGGTTAGGTTAGGTTAGGTTAGGTTAGGTTAGGTTAGGTTAGGTTAGGTTAGGTTAGGTTAGGTTAGGTTAGGTTAGGTTAGGTTAGGTTAGGTTAGGTTAGGTTAGGTTAGGTTAGGTTAGGTTAGGTTAGGTTAGGTTAGGTTAGGTTAGGTTAGGTTAGGTTAGGTTAGGTTAGGTTAGGTTAGGTTAGGTTAGGTTAGGTTAGGTTAGGTTAGGTTAGGTTAGGTTAGGTTAGGTTAGGTTAGGTTAGGTTAGGTTAGGTTAGGTTAGGTTAGGTTAGGTTAGGTTAGGTTAGGTTAGGTTAGGTTAGGTTAGGTTAGGTTAGGTTAGGTTAGGTTAGGTTAGGTTAGGTTAGGTTAGGTTAGGTTAGGTTAGGTTAGGTTAGGTTAGGTTAGGTTAGGTTAGGTTAGGTTAGGTTAGGTTAGGTTAGGTTAGGTTAGGTTAGGTTAGGTTAGGTTAGGTTAGGTTAGGTTAGGTTAGGTTAGGTTAGGTTAGGTTAGGTTAGGTTAGGTTAGGTTAGGTTAGGTTAGGTTAGGTTAGGTTAGGTTAGGTTAGGTTAGGTTAGTTAGGTTAGGTTAGGTTAGGTTAGGTTAGGTTAGGTTAGGTTAGGTTAGGTTAGGTTAGGTTAGGTTAGGTTAGGTTAGGTTAGGTTAGGTTAGGTTAGGTTAGGTTAGGTTAGGTTAGGTTAGGTTAGGTTAGGTTAGGTTAGGTTAGGTTAGGTTAGGTTAGGTTAGGTTAGGTTAGGTTAGGTTAGGTTAGGTTAGGTTAGGTTAGGTTAGGTTAGGTTAGGTTAGGTTAGGTTAGGTTAGGTTAGGTTAGGTTAGGTTAGGTTAGGTTAGGTTAGGTTAGGTTAGTAGGTTAGGTTAGGTTAGGTTAGGTTAGGTTAGGTTAGGTTAGGTTAGGTTAGGTTAGGTTAGGTTAGGTTAGGTTAGGTTAGGTTAGGTTAGGTTAGGTTAGGTTAGGTTAGGTTAGGTTAGGTTAGGTTAGGTTAGGTTAGGTTAGGTTAGGTTAGGTTAGGTTAGGTTAGTTAGGTTAGGTTAGGTTAGGTTAGGTTAGGTTAGGTTAGGTTAGGTTAGGTTAGGTTAGGTTAGGTTAGGTTAGGTTAGGTTAGGTTAGGTTAGGTTAGGTTAGGTTAGGTTAGGTTAGGTTAGGTTAGGTTAGGTTAGGTTAGGTTAGGTTAGGTTAGGTTAGGTTAGGTTAGGTTAGGTTAGGTTAGGTTAGGTTAGGTTAGGTTAGGTTAGGTTAGGTTAGGTTAGGTT
>OW799206.2:2500-10000 GCA_941918905.2 Xestia sexstrigata
CTAACCTAACCTAACCTAACCTAACCTAACCTAACCTAACCTAACCTAACCTAACCTAACCTAACCTAACCTAACCTAACCTAACCTAACCTAACCTAACCTAACCTAACCTAACCTAACCTAACCTAACCTAACCTAACCTAACCTAACCTAACCTAACCTAACCTAACCTAACCTAACCTAACCTAACCTAACCTAACCTAACCTAACCTAACCTAACCTAACCTAACCTAACCTAACCTAACCTAACCTAACCTAACCTAACCTAACCTAACCTAACCTAACCTAACCTAACCTAACCTAACCTAACCTAACCTAACCTAACCTAACCTAACCTAACCTAACCTAACCTAACCTAACCTAACCTAACCTAACCTAACCTAACCTAACCTAACCTAACCTAACCTAACCTAACCTAACCTAACCTAACCTAACCTAACCTAACCTAACCTAACCTAACCTAACCTAACCTAACCTAACCTAACCTAACCTAACCTAACCTAACCTAACCTAACCTAACCTAACCTAACCTAACCTAACCTAACCTAACCTAACCTAACCTAACCTAACCTAACCTAACCTAACCTAACCTAACCTAACCTAACCTAACCTAACCTAACCTAACCTAACCTAACCTAACCTAACCTAACCTAACCTAACCTAACCTAACCTAACCTAACCTAACCTAACCTAACCTAACCTAACCTAACCTAACCTAACCTAACCTAACCTAACCTAACCTAACCTAACCTAACCTAACCTAACCTAACCTAACCTAACCTAACCTAACCTAACCTAACCTAACCTAACCTAACCTAACCTAACCTAACCTAACCTAACCTAACCTAACCTAACCTAACCTAACCTAACCTAACCTAACCTAACCTAACCTAACCTAACCTAACCTAACCTAACCTAACCTAACCTAACCTAACCTAACCTAACCTAACCTAACCTAACCTAACCTAACCTAACCTAACCTAACCTAACCTAACCTAACCTAACCTAACCTAACCTAACCTAACCTAACCTAACCTAACCTAACCTAACCTAACCTAACCTAACCTAACCTAACCTAACCTAACCTAACCTAACCTAACCTAACCTAACCTAACCTAACCTAACCTAACCTAACCTAACCTAACCTAACCTAACCTAACCTAACCTAACCTAACCTAACCTAACCTAACCTAACCTAACCTAACCTAACCTAACCTAACCTAACCTAACCTAACCTAACCTAACCTAACCTAACCTAACCTAACCTAACCTAACCTAACCTAACCTAACCTAACCTAACCTAACCTAACCTAACCTAACCTAACCTAACCTAACCTAACCTAACCTAACCTAACCTAACCTAACCTAACCTAACCTAACCTAACCTAACCTAACCTAACCTAACCTAACCTAACCTAACCTAACCTAACCTAACCTAACCTAACCTAACCTAACCTAACCTAACCTAACCTAACCTAACCTAACCTAACCTAACCTAACCTAACCTAACCTAACCTAACCTAACCTAACCTAACCTAACCTAACCTAACCTAACCTAACCTAACCTAACCTAACCTAACCTAACCTAACCTAACCTAACCTAACCTAACCTAACCTAACCTAACCTAACCTAACCTAACCTAACCTAACCTAACCTAACCTAACCTAACCTAACCTAACCTAACCTAACCTAACCTAACCTAACCTAACCTAACCTAACCTAACCTAACCTAACCTAACCTAACCTAACCTAACCTAACCTAACCTAACCTAACCTAACCTAACCTAACCTAACCTAACCTAACCTAACCTAACCTAACCTAACCTAACCTAACCTAACCTAACCTAACCTAACCTAACCTAACCTAACCTAACCTAACCTAACCTAACCTAACCTAACCTAACCTAACCTAACCTAACCTAACCTAACCTAACCTAACCTAACCTAACCTAACCTAACCTAACCTAACCTAACCTAACCTAACCTAACCTAACCTAACCTAACCTAACCTAACCTAACCTAACCTAACCTAACCTAACCTAACCTAACCTAACCTAACCTAACCTAACCTAACCTAACCTAACCTAACCTAACCTAACCTAACCTAACCTAACCTAACCTAACCTAACCTAACCTAACCTAACCTAACCTAACCTAACCTAACCTAACCTAACCTAACCTAACCTAACCTAACCTAACCTAACCTAACCTAACCTAACCTAACCTAACCTAACCTAACCTAACCTAACCTAACCTAACCTAACCTAACCTAACCTAACCTAACCTAACCTAACCTAACCTAACCTAACCTAACCTAACCTAACCTAACCTAACCTAACCTAACCTAACCTAACCTAACCTAACCTAACCTAACCTAACCTAACCTAACCTAACCTAACCTAACCTAACCTAACCTAACCTAACCTAACCTAACCTAACCTAACCTAACCTAACCTAACCTAACCTAACCTAACCTAACCTAACCTAACCTAACCTAACCTAACCTAACCTAACCTAACCTAACCTAACCTAACCTAACCTAACCTAACCTAACCTAACCTAACCTAACCTAACCTAACCTAACCTAACCTAACCTAACCTAACCTAACCTAACCTAACCTAACCTAACCTAACCTAACCTAACCTAACCTAACCTAACCTAACCTAACCTAACCTAACCTAACCTAACCTAACCTAACCTAACCTAACCTAACCTAACCTAACCTAACCTAACCTAACCTAACCTAACCTAACCTAACCTAACCTAACCTAACCTAACCTAACCTAACCTAACCTAACCTAACCTAACCTAACCTAACCTAACCTAACCTAACCTAACCTAACCTAACCTAACCTAACCTAACCTAACCTAACCTAACCTAACCTAACCTAACCTAACCTAACCTAACCTAACCTAACCTAACCTAACCTAACCTAACCTAACCTAACCTAACCTAACCTAACCTAACCTAACCTAACCTAACCTAACCTAACCTAACCTAACCTAACCTAACCTAACCTAACCTAACCTAACCTAACCTAACCTAACCTAACCTAACCTAACCTAACCTAACCTAACCTAACCTAACCTAACCTAACCTAACCTAACCTAACCTAACCTAACCTAACCTAACCTAACCTAACCTAACCTAACCTAACCTAACCTAACCTAACCTAACCTAACCTAACCTAACCTAACCTAACCTAACCTAACCTAACCTAACCTAACCTAACCTAACCTAACCTAACCTAACCTAACCTAACCTAACCTAACCTAACCTAACCTAACCTAACCTAACCTAACCTAACCTAACCTAACCTAACCTAACCTAACCTAACCTAACCTAACCTAACCTAACCTAACCTAACCTAACCTAACCTAACCTAACCTAACCTAACCTAACCTAACCTAACCTAACCTAACCTAACCTAACCTAACCTAACCTAACCTAACCTAACCTAACCTAACCTAACCTAACCTAACCTAACCTAACCTAACCTAACCTAACCTAACCTAACCTAACCTAACCTAACCTAACCTAACCTAACCTAACCTAACCTAACCTAACCTAACCTAACCTAACCTAACCTAACCTAACCTAACCTAACCTAACCTAACCTAACCTAACCTAACCTAACCTAACCTAACCTAACCTAACCTAACCTAACCTAACCTAACCTAACCTAACCTAACCTAACCTAACCTAACCTAACCTAACCTAACCTAACCTAACCTAACCTAACCTAACCTAACCTAACCTAACCTAACCTAACCTAACCTAACCTAACCTAACCTAACCTAACCTAACCTAACCTAACCTAACCTAACCTAACCTAACCTAACCTAACCTAACCTAACCTAACCTAACCTAACCTAACCTAACCTAACCTAACCTAACCTAACCTAACCTAACCTAACCTAACCTAACCTAACCTAACCTAACCTAACCTAACCTAACCTAACCTAACCTAACCTAACCTAACCTAACCTAACCTAACCTAACCTAACCTAACCTAACCTAACCTAACCTAACCTAACCTAACCTAACCTAACCTAACCTAACCTAACCTAACCTAACCTAACCTAACCTAACCTAACCTAACCTAACCTAACCTAACCTAACCTAACCTAACCTAACCTAACCTAACCTAACCTAACCTAACCTAACCTAACCTAACCTAACCTAACCTAACCTAACCTAACCTAACCTAACCTAACCTAACCTAACCTAACCTAACCTAACCTAACCTAACCTAACCTAACCTAACCTAACCTAACCTAACCTAACCTAACCTAACCTAACCTAACCTAACCTAACCTAACCTAACCTAACCTAACCTAACCTAACCTAACCTAACCTAACCTAACCTAACCTAACCTAACCTAACCTAACCTAACCGTTGATATCTTCGCTTCCAGACGTGCGATTTTGAAGCTGTTTTCAGCATTTTTAGACCAAACTAGGCCTCCGCCTACGTTCTGACCATATCGCACGCATTTACACGCGCGTCGGGACTTCATCCCTACTAACACTCAGGAATTTCCGAATTTTTCATAGTAAATTCTCAAAATTAATTGTTTTTCTAAATTCTTTTGCAAAAATAACGTTAGTTTATAGTTGAAATAGTCCTCACCCTTCATCCCTGAATTCTGGTCCGCGATCCGTGTCCCGGTCTCCAGGTTGTGGGGTGAAATTCAAAATTTTTTGGTTCAAAAACTGGTTTTTTGACCGAAACTCAAAATTTTTGGTCGGCACCTAATAAGTTTTATTCCGAATATCGCTAGCCCGCGCGGAGACGCGTCTCTGGACACCTCGCCCGCGCCCCTAGCCCGAATAAAACATAACTTTTTCAAAAAAATAGTTTTTTCATACATTCCTGTTAGTACCCAAAATCCACCTAAGGGATTGAATTAAAAACACAAACGTTGATATCTTCGCTTCCAGACGTGCGATTTTGAAGCTGTTTTCAGCATTTTTAGACCAAACTAGGCCTCCGCCTACGTTCTGACCATATCGCACGCATTTACACGCGCGTCGGGACTTCATCCCTACTAACACTCAGGAATTTCCGAATTTTTCATAGTAAATTCTCAAAATTAATTGTTTTTCTAAATTCTTTTGCAAAAATAACGTTAGTTTATAGTTGAAATAGTCCTCACCCTTCATCCCTGAATTCTGGTCCGCGATCCGTGTCCCGGTCTCCAGGTTGTGGGGTGAAATTCAAAATTTTTTGGTTCAAAAACTGGTTTTTTGACCGAAACTCAAAATTTTTGGTCGGCACCTAATAAGTTTTATTCCGAATATCGCTAGCCCGCGCGGAGACGCGTCTCTGGACACCTCGCCCGCGCCCCTAGCCCGAATAAAACATAACTTTTTCAAAAAAATAGTTTTTTCATACATTCCTGTTAGTACCCAAAATCCACCTAAGGGATTGAATTAAAAACACAAACGTTGATATCTTCGCTTCCAGACGTGCGATTTTGAAGCTGTTTTCAGCATTTTTAGACCAAACTAGGCCTCCGCCTACGTTCTGACCATATCGCACGCATTTACACGCGCGTCGGGACTTCATCCCTACTAACACTCAGGAATTTCCGAATTTTTCATAGTAAATTCTCAAAATTAATTGTTTTTCTAAATTCTTTTGCAAAAATAACGTTAGTTTATAGTTGAAATAGTCCTCACCCTTCATCCCTGAATTCTGGTCCGCGATCCGTGTCCCGGTCTCCAGGTTGTGGGGTGAAATTCAAAATTTTTTGGTTCAAAAACTGGTTTTTTGACCGAAACTCAAAATTTTTGGTCGGCACCTAATAAGTTTTATTCCGAATATCGCTAGCCCGCGCGGAGACGCGTCTCTGGACACCTCGCCCGCGCCCCTAGCCCGAATAAAACATAACTTTTTCAAAAAAATAGTTTTTTCATACATTCCTGTTAGTACCCAAAATCCACCTAAGGGATTGAATTAAAAACACAAACGTTGATATCTTCGCTTCCAGACGTGCGATTTTGAAGCTGTTTTCAGCATTTTTAGACCAAACTAGGCCTCCGCCTACGTTCTGACCATATCGCACGCATTTACACGCGCGTCGGGACTTCATCCCTACTAACACTCAGGAATTTCCGAATTTTTCATAGTAAATTCTCAAAATTAATTGTTTTTCTAAATTCTTTTGCAAAAATAACGTTAGTTTATAGTTGAAATAGTCCTCACCCTTCATCCCTGAATTCTGGTCCGCGATCCGTGTCCCGGTCTCCAGGTTGTGGGGTGAAATTCAAAATTTTTTGGTTCAAAAACTGGTTTTTTGACCGAAACTCAAAATTTTTGGTCGGCACCTAATAAGTTTTATTCCGAATATCGCTAGCCCGCGCGGAGACGCGTCTCTGGACACCTCGCCCGCGCCCCTAGCCCGAATAAAACATAACTTTTTCAAAAAAATAGTTTTTTCATACATTCCTGTTAGTACCCAAAATCCACCTAAGGGATTGAATTAAAAACACAAACGTTGATATCTTCGCTTCCAGACGTGCGATTTTGAAGCTGTTTTCAGCATTTTTAGACCAAACTAGGCCTCCGCCTACGTTCTGACCATATCGCACGCATTTACACGCGCGTCGGGACTTCATCCCTACTAACACTCAGGAATTTCCGAATTTTTCATAGTAAATTCTCAAAATTAATTGTTTTTCTAAATTCTTTTGCAAAAATAACGTTAGTTTATAGTTGAAATAGTCCTCACCCTTCATCCCTGAATTCTGGTCCGCGATCCGTGTCCCGGTCTCCAGGTTGTGGGGTGAAATTCAAAATTTTTTGGTTCAAAAACTGGTTTTTTGACCGAAACTCAAAATTTTTGGTCGGCACCTAATAAGTTTTATTCCGAATATCGCTAGCCCGCGCGGAGACGCGTCTCTGGACACCTCGCCCGCGCCCCTAGCCCGAATAAAACATAACTTTTTCAAAAAAATAGTTTTTTCATACATTCCTGTTAGTACCCAAAATCCACCTAAGGGATTGAATTAAAAACACAAACGTTGATATCTTCGCTTCCAGACGTGCGATTTTGAAGCTGTTTTCAGCATTTTTAGACCAAACTAGGCCTCCGCCTACGTTCTGACCATATCGCACGCATTTACACGCGCGTCGGGACTTCATCCCTACTAACACTCAGGAATTTCCGAATTTTTCATAGTAAATTCTCAAAATTAATTGTTTTTCTAAATTCTTTTGCAAAAATAACGTTAGTTTATAGTTGAAATAGTCCTCACCCTTCATCCCTGAATTCTGGTCCGCGATCCGTGTCCCGGTCTCCAGGTTGTGGGGTGAAATTCAAAATTTTTTGGTTCAAAAACTGGTTTTTTGACCGAAACTCAAAATTTTTGGTCGGCACCTAATAAGTTTTATTCCGAATATCGCTAGCCCGCGCGGAGACGCGTCTCTGGACACCTCGCCCGCGCCCCTAGCCCGAATAAAACATAACTTTTTCAAAAAAATAGTTTTTT